>JANEZZ010000059.1:0-7500 GCA_026122225.1 Heloderma charlesbogerti | reverse complement strand
TTGTATCGCTATCCACAGCTGTATACCGACATATTCAGTCATGGCTCCTTGTTAACACCCCTGAACACAACACTGTCGTATTCATACTAACTCCAAAACTATACCAACGCTCTGTGATGGCTTTGGGCCACCAAACCTGAGCTTTGTGCTGCCACCCACAAGCGTGTAACTGACGTACCCAGGGCCAGTGTGGAGTCCTGCTGAGCACCCCAAAACCAACACTGTCGTACCTCCTCAAACCTATGCCAAGGTTTTGCACCCTTTTGTGCCACAAACCCCAAGTTGTATGCTCTTAGTATCTACTGCCATATCCAATTAGGGTTCCAAAACACAACTATGAACCAAGACTTGACTGCTGATGGCAGGCAAGCCTATTGAAGTGGAAAAGTCTAGAGTAACTCACTCTGTTGTTAATTCACTCCTTTTTTTCTCCTCCAGGTTGGCTGTGAGAATTGCCCATGGGAAATGATAAAGAAATCCAGGATGTTAGCACAACTGCAAATAGGTAGTTGTGTGCATTCTGTTATGACAAACCCTGAAATTTGGTATACCCTTGAAGCCTATGCCATTGTATTTTATTTTATGAGACCATGGCCTTTTGATAGTTAGGACTCAAACATTTGTTTTGCAGAGATCATAGAAGGCTATAAACTGGGTACTTAGTGGCAAGGTACCTTGAGCCATGTTGCCAAGTAAATAACTTTATGTAGAAGGATAAGAGTGCTTTGTTCACTCTAAGCTCAATTGTTTGTTCCAGCTAAGGGTTACAATATTAGGTTGAAAATGCAGTCTTCGAATCGCATGACTAGGATTAAGTAATGGACTTCCTTCTTTGTTTAGACATATATTTTTTTATCCTGCCCGCATATTCCATGCTTTAGATCCCTATTATCATCACTTTTTACTGGCACTAAACTCCAGGTGAACATTCCCTGGGTATATATGTTCATACATTAAAAGAAAATATATATTTATTTTTTTTTTTTTTTCTTTTTTTTTTTTTTTTTTTTAAAGCCTTTTGTAAAAAATAAATTAAAAAGAATAAATTTTAAATAAAATTTAATGAGTTTATAATAAATCCTTGTTATAAAATAGAATATTATAAAATAGATTGTTTAATACTTGTTTGTAAATTATTTGAAAATATATTAGAATAAATATTAATTATAAATTAAATTGATGTAAATCTATATATTATATAAAAAATAAATAAAATTTAAAAGAGAGTTAAACAAGGATTATAAAAATATTTTAGAAAAAAAAAATAAAAATGCAAATTTAAAGAAGAGAATTTTAAGAAAGAAATAAGATTAAAAGATGATTTAGGAAGGTAATGAAAAAATAGAACAAGGGATTAGTTAAGATGATCAAAGAGAGAGTAATATTGAAGAAAATTAGATAAAAAAGTAGATATAAGAGTTTAATTTTAAAGAGAGGAAGATCCAAAATTTAGATTTTACGTCTGCCAATAAATAAAAAACAAATATAATAATAAAGATAAAAATTAATAATATATAAAAGAAATAATTAATAATAAATTTAAAAATATTATATGATATAAATTTTAATTATTAAATATAAATATTGATTATAGATTATTATTATTTTTTTTTTATATTTATTTTATTTTTATTAATTATTTATTTTTTATTTTATTTTTTATTTTATTTATATTTTTATTTTTATATTATTTTTTATTTATTTTTTTTTTTTTTATTTATTATTTTATTATTATTTTATATATTTATTTATTTTTTTTATTTTTATTTTATATTATAATTTTTTTTTTTTAATATATTTATTTTTTTAATTTATATTTATTTTTAATTTTTTTATTATTAAAGCATAAAATGATAAATTGAATGGCCCGTAGTTCTACATGGGAAAAACCAGAATGAGTAAATGAACTCCCACGTATCAACCAGACAGAGATTTTCAAGAATGGGAGAAAGGGAAATTGCTTCTGGGTCCATCTCTAGACACATTGCAGCAAAACATTTTTTATTTATTTATTTAATCTTAATGAGTATATCGGCCATCTGGCCGGGATGAGGGGAGGGGGCAGGGCCAGCGGGGTGGGGGGGGGCCGTGGGGGGGCGCGATGTACAAATAAGTATTATAATTTTTTTTACAAACAGTTTTTTTTTTTTAAAACAATAAATAATACCTTACAGTTTAAAATCATTTTCTAAAATATCCCTAACCCCACCCCAAAAAATATGCCTGCCCTAACAACGCCACGTTTTTTATTGCACGTCGGATGAAAAAACAAAAGGAGGGGAGTAAAATAATAAAAAGGAAAAAAGCTCATATTTCTTTTTTTTAAAAGGGGAGGATTGGGGGACAACTCATGGCGGAGTTTCCCTAGGGAGGGGAGGAATCACAGAGTGCGGGGCCACACTACCAGAGAGGAAAGGGGAAGAGATAGGAGAAGGCCCTCTCCCTGTCCCACCTGGTCTTGCCTGTCCTGGTTGATGGGGGGCGTGGCAGAGGAGGTGTAAAGAGCAGGCGAAGACGGCCATCCGAGGCTGAGTTTCGCTTTGTTTTTTTTTTAACGGGCCTTGTCTGGTGCCTGTGTTTTGCTGGGGTGGGAGGAGCAGGCTTCGCGCGTCTTTGAAGATAGGCTGGGCTGGAACCATTATAGGGGGTTTTTTTAAATTTTCTTTTTTTTTATTTTTTTTTTTTTTTTTTAAATAGGTCACCTTCTCAAACCTCCCCTTTTCCAAAGAACCATTACACCTTGGAATTGGGCCCCTGGGCGGGAGGGAAACCAACTGGGGTGTGTAAACCAGTGATGTTGCACAACAACTTTCAGCACTGGAGTAGGTGGAAGTGAACCATCAACGGGCGAGATTGCTGTCATCATGGGCCGAGCGTTGCATTTCTGTGACCAGCTGCCAAGCTTCCCGAAACCAGCTTCAAGGGTATACCCTCGTTTAATTCTGAGTTAAGAGCGCATTAAATTAACATGTAGGTCCCCCCCTTTCTCCTCTCCTAGAAACGAGGTGGAGGTGGGAGGCGGGAGACCCAGTGGCATGTTACTACCGATGATGGGAGCAGACAGAATGGTCAGGGGAAGGAAGACGATTTAGAAGGGGGGAGTAGGGGCTGGCAGAAGCCCCGCTCGTATGTAGAGATGGTAGTTTGTTGTGGAATGTGAGAGTTTTGCCAGATAACTTACAGCGCTTGTCCGGGCTCACAGCTTGACACCCTGAGGCCTCCCTAAATGGTCATGCTGGAGGTGGACTCCCAATCCAAAAAAAAGATGACCCCCCTCAGGCTGCGGACCTGGTCTTTCAAGGGTACGGCGAGCTGTTACCCATTCAAACACCAGATATGGAATTCAGAATTACCCCGCCCTCCTCGTGCGTGGTCTCCCACCACAAAAGTAACCCTCAGAGAGTGCTTGTGTCCGGGTTCGTCTTCAGCTTGATTTCCTCCCACCATTCCAGTCCTCTCACTGTCTCCCAGCCAGACATTTTGGACTGGGGGATTTTTCTGGTGGACACCTGTTGGTGGGAAAGAGATGTTTTTGAAAAAAGATTTTGTTTCTTTGTGGGGAAGATTTGAACGTGAGAGTAGTTTTTGTTATAGTTAGAGTTTAGTGTCTTTATATGTTAGAGCTGTGCGGTGGGGGTTCATCCGCAATATTGATATGCAACACACCCCCCAAACCTTCCTGATGTAATAGATGGCCCCCAGTGGCTTCACATAGATGTTTTTTTATACTTTACTTGTTTTTTGGTTTGGTGTTAAAAATTAAAGATTTGTTATTTTTTTTAAAATAAGGGTTTAAATGAAATAGCATCGGGGAGAGCGATTATTGGAACCTGTGGCACCCATCTAAGTGGCGCGGCCCAACTGGTTGGTGTGCCGAAACCTCTCTCCCGAGTGTCTACGCCTCTAGTATCCTGTGCTGGTGAGGGGAATGGACCGGGGAACCATCGCAAATACAGTGCGGGGCTCTCCAATGCCCAAACCCCCCTCCAGGCAAGTCATCCAGGGAGGGGGGATTAACGTAGTGTTGTCAGACTCGGTAACATCATCTTCAATTATATAAATCAAACAAAAAAGCCGCTCTTTCTGAGAGGTCGGTGTAGGACACAAGGAAAAGCGAGCATTACATTCACCCTATCCACAGAGCCCTTCCTCATTTCTCCACCCCACAAGCCGGATCCAAATGGTGGTCATTCTGTCCCTGCCCAGGGCCTGAAGCCCGGACCTTGAGTGAGAAACTGGAAAGAATGGGTCTCGAATATTAATTGTCTCTTCTTCCCACAGGGGTTTGTTTGGCCCTTTCAACTGCATCGCCACCACCTCCATCTCAATCTCCTGCCCCAAAAATAAAAGAAGAAAAAAAAAAAAAAAAAAACAATAAATGGCACATTCAATGATGGGCAAAATATAACCTATAGAAATGTTTGTGTGGTTGTTTCATTTTTTGTTTTTTAAAAAAGTGCAAGCACAAACAAAAAAAAAAAAAAAAAAATTAAAAAAAAAAAAAAAAAAGTTTTTGTTCCTACAAAACTTGGGGTAGATTCAATCGGAGGAGCGCTATTCTTTTTCAAGAGTGAATAGGTAGTGAAAGTGAGTGAGTGATCTTTTTAATCACTGCCTCCTTTGAGGGCTGATGGCAATCACTCCTCTCAAGGTGAAGGCGTTTCGCCCACCGCCCTGCCCCTAACCACTGATTCGCCTCCTCCCCAGTCTCTCTCACTGGACCAGCCAGTAATGAGCCACGAATGGGCAATTCAAAGGAAAGGACTCATGTTAAGCAGGTCTGGGGTTCGGACTTCCTTACAGAATTGGAAAGCATCAGAAGGAAAGAAAAAATTAGAGAAAAGATAGCTGAAATGAAGAAAGAGAGGAATGAAAAGAGAAAAGAAGAAAAGAAGAGCTGGAAACCAATCCCACCCCCAAAACACCGAATTACTTTGCACAGGCCCCCCGCCTCCTTGCTCACTAACTGTATATCCACAGAGCACAGCATTTATTTTTTTTTTAAATTTTTTTTTTCTTATTTTTTTGGTATTAGTGTTGTTTTTAATTTTTATGTTTTTATTTTATTTTTTTTTTATTTTTTTTTTTTTTATTTTTTTTATTTTTTTTATATTTTTTTTTTTTTTTTTTTTTTTTTTATTTATTTTTTTTTTTTATTTTTTTTTTATATTTTTTTTTTTTATTTATTTTTATTTTTTATTATTTATAATTTTTTTTTTATTTATTTTTTTTTATTTATTTTTTTTTTTTTTTTATTTTTTTATTTTTATTTTTTATTTTATTTTTATTTTATTTTTTTTTTTTTTATTTTTTTTTTTTTGTTTTTTATTTGTTTTTTTTTTTTTAATTTTTAATAATTTTTTTTTTTTATTGTTTTTTTTTATTTTTAATTTTTTTTTTTTTTGTTTATTTTTTATATTTAAAGTTTAATTTTTTATTTTTTTTTTTATTTATTATTAAAACTCCACTAATAATTCCTCGTTATTCGTATTGTGTATCTGCAAAAGTCGGCAATAACACAAAGTGCCTTGCCAAGGCTCACAACGAGTGGCTATAATTAGACTGAAACGTAGAGGGAAATTGCTTCGTGGTGTTTCCAGGCCACTGGACCCGAACCAGAGGCTCCGCAGGACCACTTGGGCGGAACAAATCTGCGAACAGCCCGCCTTCCTGGCGGGGTGGACAGCACCTTTGCGGAACACGAGGGAAGAGGCAGCATATATTCCTTTTTTGCTGCCTTCACACCACGTGGATAGGTGCTGCTTAATGAAGATACAAGCCTTCTAGTCCAATGTCTGGCGTCTGGATTTGGTTAGTGTGGGTGAGAGGGGACTTCCGTCACCGGCACTCTCTAGCCGTCTTCCTCACCTTTCCACTGTTTTCAGAGCAGAGGCTACGTAACCGCAGAGATTTTTCAGAGATAGGGCAGGATAGAGCCATGGTTGCAAAAGGTCCGGAAGCACTGAGTTCAGGGGGAGAGAGATGAGAGAGAGAGGAGGTAGAGGGATGCAGAAGGAAGAGGGATGGAAGCGAGGGTATAAAGCGGTTAGTTAAGAGCTTAGAAAGGAGGATTGAAGATGAAGGAGAACGGTTGGGAGTGAGAGGTCGGGGTGAGAAGGAGATGGAGATAGTACGGAAATGTGTTGAAAAGGGGGCCATCCAGACGGCATACTGAGAAAGAGAGAAGGCGTGAGGAAGCGGAGTTGAAGAGGACTGAGACAGTAGAGGAGAGAGGGAGGGAGGATCTTGGTTAGGTGGTAGGATGAGGGGGGGGGAGGCGCGATGTGTGGAAATTTCGGAGAAGCCACTTACCGAATGTAAATCTTATCTTAATGCCCCATAGTGATTTGTTGTGCGCAGTTACCCGCCACCCCCAATCCAGGGGTGCTCGACCCTGAGTAGCAGGTAGTAGATTTAACAGGCGTCGGTCATCTTGACGTTTATGCTGATTGTGGCCGGTTGCTGCGAGTTGTGCCTCCCAGAGAGAGGAGAGGGAAAGGAATCCTCGATAAACGTCTTGCGGGTTCAAGGGAGGGAAATCCATTTCGCTAATATTAGAATTTTAAATTTTTTAATTGAGTATTGATTTTGGACGTTGTTTTTTTAAATATTATAGATCATTAAATTTTTTATAGTGTTTTTACTTAATTGGTTATTTTTTTTGTGAGAATTTTTGTTGTAATATTTAGGTCGTTTTTTTTAATTTTTTTGTGTTTTTTTTGTTTTGTTTTCTTTCTTGCTTGTGTATTGAGTTTTTAATTTATAATATTGGCTTGGTATAATAAATGATAAATGACTTGGGGAGCGGACCTATTTTTTGAATGGGTCCTCACTCCCTGCTGGCGAGGGGTTTTGTTGTATGGAATCCGAGGGGTAAGATGAAGAGAAAGGTCCAATGGTTCACCTGATAGTGATTCTTCTAGAACCAATTAACCAAAGTAGCAGAGGGGTGTCGACGCTGGGGGTGCGGCGGTGGTGGGTGGGTTGGGATTTTTAAAGTTGCGATATTAATATACCCCAGACTGTTCCAGGATCACAGCTCCCACTTCTCCACGTTGGAAAAGAAACACAACCACAAGGTGTCTTCTTAGTGTCAGAATTGTAGATAAGTAAGCCAGACCGGCTTCGAGGGGCTGGGGTCCCAGGTTTATGTTAGAATATGGTCTTGCTTTGCCATGCTTGGTGCTGCAGCCTCCCAGTGAGGCCTGGTCTCCATGGATAAGTCCGTGGTGCTCCTGTTTTGAGAAGGAAGGGATATCTAGAGAAGTGGGCTCTCTCTTTGAGAACTCGTTAGAATAAAAATGTTCCTTTGGGGCTGATATTTATTTTGAAATATATGAGAAGAAACAATTTCGGAAGGGGTAATAGGCACCCACAAACACCAAATATAAGTTAGGGGGAGGATTCCTGCAGCAGATTCACACATCAGAGAATCCACCCTCAAGCACCTCAGGCCGAGGGAACGGTGGGTGGGGGTCAGTTCGTTTGCAGAGATAGTGG